>RXPK01000212.1:1578165-1609779 GCA_004143645.1 Protaetia brevitarsis
CATTTGCGAGTAACTAAAATTAGTTACCCCATTTGTCAAATGTTAATCAATGGATAACAGCAAACATCAGTAAAATAAAGGTTTGTTAGGCAGATAATCATTGTTAAATCAGTTGTTAATTACCCACCGCATATTCCGGTGGAGTTACACATTTGCTAATATTTCACCAAAGCACGAAATGTGCCGAAGGTCCAAGGAAAGTTGCCTGCATGATGCACAATATGATGGCGGACATGTAATTGTTAGGCGGGGATCTCTATTTACATTTGACAGAATTATTTTGATCAATTTGATCACTGTTCAATTAATTTGGAATAAGATAGTAGCAGTAGTTCGTTAGAATATTACGTTTAGGTAATTATTACATTACATTTTTATACTTTTCGGAGGCTAGGTAGGTGTAATTTCAACATTTGATTCTGACAATCTTATTCACTAAATTTGAGACTTATACATACATCGTAATGAGTAGGGAAATGCAGTGATGCCGTGAGAAGAGCCAGAAATTTTACGGGTACAACGAGAAACACACGTTTGTTTAGCGATCATTGAATTTATATAGGAGGATAGTTGAAAAAAAAAATGGCTAGAGTATGTATCTATACAACGAAAAAAAAAACGAAATATGAGCAAAAATTCACTCTGAATTTTAGTTGTCATAGTACTATCTGGGTTAAGGATGAAAGGAGCATGTTATTTATAATATGTATACTTTATGAGAGAGAACAATCAGCATCGACCGAATCATTGTTTATTTGCCTTTTTTCTTATATTTTCATGATTCTTCTCTGAGCAGTCGTGGTAATTGAGGTCTATCATATATGATTGTTAGTTACGTATATCGGAATAGTTCTTCATTGGAGGACGATGAATTAATTCATTTCCATACATTCGTTTTGGTTGTAATCGTTCATAACAAACTTGACTATAAGCCAGACGCAAAACCTCAGTTACTGACATTTCTAGGTGAAACGGTCAAAGTTTCAATTGGGCTCTTCTATCGGAACTAAATGAACTATCAATTTTAGTAAATTTCAGTTATCTAGTTTACAACAGCCATTAATCAGTTATTTAACTAATTACTCGACATTTAACAAATGGTTAACGTTTTATTTGTGACGCAACTTTGTACTCTTAACAATTTGTTAGTTGCTAACAACATGTTAACATAATCACTTGGTTACACAGGCTTTATGTTACGCGGGCATTAAATACTAAAATGTCATGGCGTGAATGTTTTCGTTACCACTTTTTCTTTATTTCTCTTCTTAGCATTAGAAAAACTCATATCCCTAACCCTAATTAAAAAAAAAATAAAACGAAAATACTGTTTAGGGCTCATATAGGAGGGACAGAAGTCGATAATAACGTTCTCTCATATAACAGCCTATTGTTTGCACGTTCACGGCCAACTATATATCACCAATACATGGCCACTCTTTACGTGGACGACGTTCGTTTTTTGGATTGTTCGCGTCAGGAGAAACAAAAAACGCGTTGTTATGGGTGCGTAGTTTGGTCTATGTTTACCCTAGTCGTTAGTTCCAGTTTCCTTAGCCGCCTTTGTGTTTATTGGCTTTAGTCTATGGAAGAAATAGTATATATAGCATAACCCGCGCACGTGTATTATTCAGAATATATTATAGTTTAGTTATCTAGTTCATTGCCCACCGCGCGTGAAATAAATTCGGAATTACGCATACAGTGGCAATGTTCTTATTCTATATGTACGGTTTTTGTATAATATATACGGAAGCATCAGTGGGTATATTTTAATTCTCAATTAAAACAGACACCACCGCATATAGTTTCCCTAATTAACGGAATGATAAAATAGGCGCACGTAATTTCATAATCACGTAGTACTATCATCACAATATAGTTCATGTTCTTCTCTCTTAATTCAGTTCGTTTAGATCTCGCGTGTGAGACGCCTCGGGTTACCAATTTCTCCTGCGTTCAGTTTTGTTGGTGATTGAAATTGAAATATGGCGATACACTTCACAATTAAGTAATCTGAAAATAGTTAGAGAAACTAAGATGGATAGATCTTTGCAGACGTTAGATATAGAGAACTTTAACGAGTTGATGCGGTTAATAGAGCGAAAGTTACTCGATGAAAGCAAAAAAAAAAAGATGTAATGATGACGTAGTGTTTTGATGACAATTCTGATTTGAAGAGAACTAAGTATATTTAATAGAGATAGTAAATTTACAGAAAAATTCATTTAGTTACTCGACATCTGGCTATATATAATATAGTTCGCATGAATTTGCACAAACAAAGAAAGAGTAAGGACCGAAAAAAACTTCCTAATAAGTGATAATCGAATGATCATTCGATTATCGAATATCATTCGTTTATGTCCATCAAAAATTTGAGATGAAATGAAAAGAATTATGAACACAAGAATAAAGCCTATCTTGACGTTTATTTAATCTTCTTTTGTTTTCAACCACTTTGGTTATAAAGTAGTAAAGACAATGGAACTGAATCATCGGTTCTGGAATCTTCTAAGCCTAACATTTACTTCAACCAACAGTCCTCCTCTCGGCAGTTACACTTCTCACAGGAAAAATTGGGACACCAGCCAATCGTTGGATTTTTAAAATTTTCTTGGGTATATATAATGCAGCTTTCAGAGGAGTTATTGCACTTATCAAAGCCATAAATCACTTTTTTGTGTGTATTATTGCGATCAAGAGTAAAGACTTAAAATTGTTAAATATGAAATATAAGTAATATAGAGAAAAAGGTTTATACATTAAATAAACTCATTGGAATTTCGCTGGCGGTGTTTCTTAGAATACGAATACGGAAATATTAATGCAAAAAATACACATAATAACTTAAAAAATAGGCCTTGTTGAGTATGACGGCACATTTCTAGAAATACATATATATGTATTTAATTTGTTTGATTTTATGTTGTATTAGAGATCATTCTTTTTTTTAGAAAACATATGGTGATGGGTTTTTTAAATTAATTACGTATTACTATGATATTAGTTACTTAGTTGTGATTTATGCCCGCAAGTATAGGACATATGTCAATCAGGCCACTAGTCAATTGATGTGCTCCTGAGTTTTTTGAACAATGTGATTTCACATTGATTAATTACACTATTATTGATGTATTCATTATTGTTGTTGTTTAGTATTCTTAAATATTGTATTGCTAGCAAAATATTTTTCTATGTATTAAAAAATTGCCAAATAGTTTTTAAGATTTTTTACGAAATTTTTAAAGGCAATTAATTTCGCAAGAAAGTATTTATTTTATTACCCTTCCGTTTATGTCATTTTCTAGAGATATATCCTAACTTCGCCTGTTGTAATTCGCATGTCGTTCTAACTTTCTTCGTGAAATATAGCTACACACTTGTGGTCCGTTAACACCAGCTTCGGGCAGTAGCAACGAGAAAAGTATTAAATGTATCAAACTTCAACAATAAATATTTAGCACAACTGAGATCGACGAATAATATGTTTTTCCTGCAATGTTTTTAGTTATGGTATTAACTCTAATTAATAGATTTTAATCATTGTTAATAAACCGTGCCTACATAAAGACAGTTTGTAAGAGACCCAGTGTTGGCCAATTTTCAAGCAAATAGATCAACGACGTCAGATTACACAGGCGATAGCTAAGGTATATTTTCCTAAAAATACAATAATAAACGGAGGATTCATAAAATAAATAATTTCTTTGCAAACTTAATTGCTTTATTTAAAAATTTTATAAATAATCTTAAACCTCGTTTTGGTAATTTTTTATAAATAGAAGAAAACTTTATAGTAATAAAGTATTTAAGAATATTAAACAACAATAGTAATACAACAATAATAGTGTAGTCAAGAAATACCTATGTGAAAATCACATTATCTTTGCTAAACTAATACTGGCGAGCATAAATCCAAGTAAGTAACTAATATCAAAGCAGCACTAACGAGTAACATTAATATTAAATAAAATTCCATCACCATATGTTTTCTTAAAAAAAGAATTATCTCTACATAACATCAAACAAGTTAAATACATATATATTTCTAAATGAAGCCGTCTATTCAAGAGTTCTTTTTGTTGTTATGTATTTGTTTTTTTTCACTGGTATTTCTTAAAGGAAACGCCGCGCACCAGAAACTTCGATTTTGTTATTCTATACATGAAACCTTTTCTCTCTATATATTGTATTTTTATGTGTTAATTTCTATGTGGTTACCTTTGATCGCAGTTAAGTATACATAATTAAGTGATTTGTGGCTATTGATAAGTGAATACGTCCTCCGAAAGTTGCATTTACAATCAAGAAAATTTTAAAATTCTGAATTGCTGGTGTTTCCCGATTTTTTCCTGTGAGAAGTGTACATAAATTAGGTTTTACTCATTCCGTTTAATCTACATGATTTATTTTTTTCATTCATTTATTTTACGTATTATTATCGTCCTTAGTGTTATACACTGTCATTTCAATCATCTGTGCAAAAATAAACATTCAAAAAGCTTCATTAAGTCCCACTGCACACACATGACGTTGTTCTATCCGTCTTTAGGAAACGATTTTGACGTTCATACTCATTCGCATACTCCTGATCTGCCATATTTATCAGATTACCTTTGAAACGATTCGCTTTTTACTTTAACTGCGTTGCGATTAGCATAAATTAAACAGCGTTGCATGTAAAATATACTCATTACAAATATAGTGCTATACTAGTGCATGAGAACCGCTACGGAGCGTACATAATTGGAATCTCGCTGCTCACTGCTGCATATTTCTGCCGCAGTCGCCTTGGCTTCAGGCCAATTAAAAAAAATCCGCCAGCGTACACAACTGCGAAATGACACTCCGGAAATACCGGTTCGATGATTGTTTATGTTATGCATACATACATCAACGTGCTGCATTAAAAAACCGGTGCTGCACATCTTATATACATAACCTAGAAAAAAATCACGATTGAAGAAAAAGCGCGTTTAGAAATGTGCGTATGTAAATATTTTCCTTTAATTTAACGGTGCGAAAATAAAGTCGTTCAAATCTATTTCTGGGGGCGACGGAGAGTCATTTTGATTTAATTACCGACATAGACATCTGTGTACCCTCGACTGACAACTGCCCGCAGCAGCACCGCTGACGTACGCACATAATTTAATCGCTCCTTGATTGTTGACAGTCGAAATTGACCGAATATGCGCGCCCCAAGTCCAGATCACGTTTCTGTTATCCGACGACCCTATCGTTTTGGTAATGAATTTCCAGGAATTCTCTGTGTTAAGGATAATTAGCCAACCTGACCCTCCAGTCGCATGTAATACGTATGTGGATGTTATGTGATGTTGTCTGCCGCCCGTTGTATTCGAGAATGTGGGGTGTGAGTCAGCCTACGCAGTCGTCACAGACAACAATGTTTATTCGTATAATATAGTGAGATGATATATATTGCATCTGCTAAAAAATGCGTTGGACCGTGATGAATTTTCGATTCCGTATGCACATTGATACAAAAATGCTCACACGTCTTACAAAATTAATATTGAAAAAGTGTACTCACTTAATTAAAATCTTTTCAATCAATTTCTAAGTTGCTTCATGCTTCAACGAAACTATTTTGCTAAAAATCACTGTCAAATCACCGTAACTTAAAACACTACCCTAATAGTATATAAGTGCATCATCATTTAATAACGGTTTTTTTTTTCTTGAATAATAAAGCGACACTATATTTTAATATCGCCACCTATAAATAATTCTTTGCACTAGAATTTTCAATGAGTCAAAGCTGCAACTAAAAATATATTATAAAATACAACGGTATTTTAATACGCCTCTGCTCTTCACTATTATCTCCTACTGTAGCTATCGCTATAAAAGGTTTCGTCCAAGGAAAACACAGAAACGGAAGTGCGTTATAACCGCAGGGTATATAAAAAGAAATATGATGGAGTACAACTTTGATAACGGATTTAAGAGGTTTAAAAAAAGCTGGGAGGTACACTTGACTATAAAAAGAAAAACACCACGTGCCCTATATTTCAATCTACTTACGTTAATAGATCAATTCTTCGTCCTTATCCATATCTAAACTTTGCAACGTTTGTAACAATATAATTTACGAGTAAATAAAACGTTTGTACTGGTAACTTTTCTTATACTGCTGCTATTTGTGTTGACAAAAGCACAGGACACAGTTTAATACAATATTTACTTCACTTCAACGTTCGCTACTGATACAACGCCACAACACCAACGGATAAAACAGTTACAATTCAATCTGTCAAAATAAATATTTTTTTTTCAGTATTGCCAACATGATGTTTATTAACTTCTAACATCTTATTTGGTTATTTCTGCATATTATTTTATTTAAGTAAAAGTCCTATTTTCTTTCAGTTATCACATATTCTTATTTTACAACTTTCAAAACATTTTTCTCCAAAACTACTTTAGATAACGTGATAATGTTTCAACTTATTTTAAATGCACACTAATACTACATTGTTATAGGATTGGGGATCTTCCTTGAAAGTTTATTTTCATGCTAGAATATGTGACGATTTTCTACATATTCACACAAATTAGATAGTGCTGACACTGCTGATTGCTTGAAAAACCTTTTCTCCTTAAGGTTTAAATTTTATTTTAACGACTTTTGCATATATCTTTTTTTTTCTAATAGAATAACGAAAAAAAACATTTAGGACAATTCCAGTGTATCAACATTATACTATTTTCTGTAATTATTCTATGTGTTCTACTTTGTTGGTTAATTGTTAAGTGTGTCCGATTAGAAATACGTGAAGTTATTAATCATTAATTCGCACTTACGGCTATTTGCACCAATTATACTTAAGCTTAACTTAAGACTTAAATAGATCGTAAACTATGAATTCGTTTTGCATACTGTTTAGGACCAGTTAAGTGTACTCAAAATAGATGCTGTGGTCCAGTTAACCTCACTTTGGTTTCAAATGACAAGTATTGCGGCAAGTGAAAGAAGACTTTTATTTGTTGTATTACGGTGTTTTTGTTATTGTTGTGGAGATATTTATTATTTGTACATTTTTGGAACAAAATGGCACGTAATATCTTAATAAATAACATAGTTAAACATATGTGTTATTTTCTGCCACGCATTGTCTTTATCACGCCATATTTGTGAATTTGTCTTTTTATTTTTTATAATGTCTTTAAATTTATGCAATATGTTAAAATATAATGTTTTTTCATTTACCGAAAAATTTGGAGCTCTTCTTCTTTCACTTTCCATACCAAATAAATATACTACCTATATACTCGTTGAGCAACACAAATCCATACAAAATACAACAACAATAATGAAAACTCGTATCAAGAATTCAAAGTAAAGATTCTCCTTCTTTCTGTGTGTTTCTGTCAAAAACTGTTTGTTACATTGGTTACAAGTAATTTTCACACTGTCTGATACTGTTGCCATCCGTTTTCAATATTTAGCTAAGCTTTATTCCTAGTTTCGACGATACAAAACATATTCACTTTAAGGTTCACCTTAAGCTGAGCCTCTACTTAACTAAGTTTGTTATTAGGGAAAACCGGTGCAAATAACTGTTAAAAACACATAATAAACTACATTGTAATGAAAACCTATTTTATATCAATTTATTGAATGTATATCGACTGACAACTGACAGTTACAGAGCAGTTACCAACTTCAAGTCCTTTTTGGCGGCAGTACAAAAATGTGAACCAATAGACATTATAATTATAAAATCTCCTTAAACTTGTATGTAAGGAGAAAACATTTTCATGTTATGTTTTAAACTGTCACCCGACACCTATAACAGGTATCTATGGGGAATGAAGGAGAAGAAGTTTTAAACTGTATTTATATAACAAAATGAATATTATAAACAATACAATTTATGTATGTAAATGTTTGCTTATATTTGATATGCAAGACTGTATGAGTACTGGTTATTGTAATTATCTTGTATTCGTCTTATTTTCGTACGTAATGTGTCTTTTACGGCGTTTGTACTACATCGGTGACTAGTTTTTTGACGTTTAAACGTCAAATTAGTGTTTGTCAATGTTCCAAAATCCACCTGTCGGTAGAAACGATCAAAAAGATTGCGCTGAAAAACAAATAACTCGTCGTCATTGGAGAAATATTTATTTTCAAACATAAAAATGACTTGTGATGTGCGGAAACACGTTTGAAATGTATCAGTAATACGGGTGGGGCTTTCGCGATTCTTTCGAAATTTTCAATGTGCGAAATTATGCGTAAGTATCATGGGATGTGGCAGTCGTAGTCGCAGCCGCAGCCGCAGCCGTAGCAGAGGCAGTAGCTGTCTAAATAAGAAAGGGAAGAATTACTGCAAAAGCAAATGCCGCAAGCGTAAGAAGAGACGGGGATGCCGCAGATCCAGGAGGAGGAAGGGAAGACGCGGCGGCGGCGTCACGCGCAATCCCTTCTTCAACTTCCTGCTGAAATTCCGGGCGAAGCACAGGGGCTGGAGCGCGGTCAAGGTGGCCGTAGAGGGCGCCAGAGTCTGGTGTTGCCTCTCCGATCACGAGAAGAAGAAGTTCAGATCGCAAGCGTGCAGCGCGCCGCCGTTCCGCAGGAGACGTCACGGCAGACGTAGTAGATGCGGCAGAAGTAGGAGCGCAGAGACGCGGGCCAGAAGCAGGAGTCGTAGACCGGCGCGGTTTGCCGGTCAGGAGCCGGCGTAGACGTGCGCAGAGGTGCCGCAGGAGGAAGAGCAGATGCGGCAGGAGCAGGAGCAGAAGGAGACGCAGCAGAAGACGGTCGAGGCGCGGACGGAGCCGATGCGGCGGCTCCAGGAGGAGGAAGAGGAGCAGGCGTCGTAAGTCCAGACGCAGGCGTATTTGCGCTGTTTGAAGAGGGTGTGACTCTGGACTGTGAATTCTGTCCTTAATATTTTGATGTGTTTTGTACACGTATTATATATACCAAATTGCCTCTTGCTGGGAAATAAATTTGAGTGAAGGAATGTGGTAATTGTATTTTATTTTTACATATATAAATTTAAAATTTGACGTTTGATGTAGTAGCAACGTCAAACTCTATAATGAAAAAAAATGTTCAAGCAAATTTATGAATCTTGTAGGATGACCGGAATTCGATAAACTAAACTCACAATTTTTTCGTTAATTCTTTCTCTTTATTTTTCTCTTTTATTCTAATGGTTCTTAATCCCTTCTAGAATGTTCTAGAACCCCTTTTTCACTTCCCCGTTTGAAAGCATCACCCATAGAAGAGGTATATAAATAGAAGCATCTCTTAATGTAATAAAACTCAAACCTTATTCATCTAGCGGAGAGGTTCGTACTAATTTACGTTAGCGGCAAATTTGAATACCTACCTTACTTTTTACATATAAATTTAAAATTATTTGAAGTAACGATGAAAGGAAAATAAAACAGCGAATTATATAAAAATATATATTATAATTCAAGACAGAAATTACAAATATGGAAAATAAAAAAAATTATATATTATACACTATATTTATAGTTCATTTTACATTCTCTTTTTCTTGTTTTATTATAACATATTTGCTGCAAAATGAAATATGTGATCACCATCAGCAGGCACTAGCTGTCGATGCTTGCCGTTAATAATATTATTTACGTGTTTTATGTAGTTAAAGATAATTATCCGGCAAAAGCCTTTGATTAAATCTTCAACTAATTTTTCTTGGTGGTCGCATGATTTAAAGTTAAAATTGATATTTTCTTGACAATATTTAACAAGAGATCTTAAAATTCCCCTTTTATTAATTAATAGTGGCAATAGCACTTTCGATCGGTCGAAGTTGAAGGTGTACAGATAACTATAAGATAAAAACAGTATATTCTATTAAGGCCTTATTTGTACTTGGCTAATAAAGGTTGCAAATAACACTTCACAGTATTAATAAAGAAAACATACTTGGAATATTCCGTACTGGATAAGCCGTCCGAAACAATCTGTTGTTTGGTCCAAATAGATCATCGGTAAAATGATTTCTACATACCCTTCTGTTCTTATATATTTGCTTTGGTGGTAAAGTATGCAATTTATTTTCACAGTACTGCAGCCACTTCTGGAACAGATCCATATCCTTTGCAGAATTGGGAAAACGATGTCTACTTATATATTTTACTTCAAAACAATTCTTAATCACACTACGTGGTCCCTCCATGTTATACTGTAATGATGTTTTTAAATAATCACTCTAAAAAAGAGATATAATTACTTAATGTTTGTCTTAAACTTGCTATAAAAATTTCTTTTATATAAACACACATAAATAATAACTACTTACATACACTACGGCGGCTCACCAAAATAATAATAAATTATATGTCTATTTTATATATTTATTATATAAAAAAATAAAGTATAAGAAAATACGCGAAATAAAACTTGCACTATACGTTCACAGTTAGATTTTTAAATACACAATGGCGTCCACGATCATATGGCAGCTTGAAACGATCAGCGCCTCTGGCGTGGAAGTTCGTACTAAAAACGCTATTTAAATATTGCCCTATTTAGAGAAACAATTGTGGCATCACCCTGAACACCGCCCTCAGTGCTGCCAACCTTCGCGTTCGAATTCATGTTCTCCCACAATCTACGATCGAAAACACCAAAGGGCTTTGTACTTATAAACTGCAATGAATATTTTTTTTCGGTTCCCGTTTTTCAACAAGCCTCTCGTAAAATTCCACTTTGGCCTATTTTAACAACTACAATATATTACTACGACTAACAGAAGAAATAAACATGATGGTATGCCAAACAACACAGCACCAGTACATTAAAGCATCTAGGTAAACAGCTCAGATTATTAAAAAACATTTTAAAAATTGTTTAAATACATCAGTATCAAACAGTTCGCAAAAAATTAGTCGGACAAAGTTTTTCTGTAGATAGATGGCTTAATGCCCAACAGCTATTGATGGATATGATCTATTAACAGGACACAATTATAATAATAATATTTTTTTTATTCAGCACGTTATAGAAAATTTAGAAAAAATAAATAAATAAATAAAAATCAATAGGCTGATCCTGTGCTAAACCATTAGAAGCAGTTAAGATGGATAGCTATAGTTATAATGGCCGCGAACAAAGTAGGAACATGATACATATCAGTAGCGGTTTCCGCTACACAAAATGGCGACCGCTCCATTGTATGTTATTTATGTATCGGTGTATTTGTTTTTGAGACAAATTGTCAACAGTTCCCAAACTGTTTGGGAGCAACTACGTAGCAGTTATTTACGTACTCTGAACGCGGCCATTGTAACACGTGTGTTTTATACTATTTCTTTTTATATTTCGCATTAATTTACGTTTATTTATTATTACAAATGGAATTTTTTATCCCTGCAAGGAATTTTAACGTTTCTTAATTCTTGCAATTCCATACAAAAGCGTATGAAAATGTCAAACCACGAGTCGCACCAGCAACATCACATAAATATCACCACAAACACAAAGTAGAAAAACAGTGTTAGAAAGTGGAATTTTGTGAAAGACTGTTTTCCGGCAAAACAATTATACAAAGTGCTCATTGCATGTGCGAAATAGAAAAAATATGTTGAGGTTATGAACTAAATATTCATTTCTAATTTACTCACCCTGATGTGTTAAACCAATCTCCTTGGATTGTCTATTAACAGTTGTACTCACTACTTCGGATCTTGGATACACCAGTGGTTAGTATTTATAAATTCACGATAGTTTATGTATTTCTGACAGTACGGTCATGAAACCACGAGTTAAAATAGAAACGCAATTGTGTTATTCTTTTTTCCACCTTTTAAGTGAAATTCTTAGTTTATCACAGCAACTTTGTTATATTAATTGTTCGTTTTACTAATTCTACCACTAATAACAAAGTTAAAACCAGCAAACTAACTAACTTAAGAAGATAAACTGAGATCACCTGAGATAAATGTTTACTTCCTTTGCCGCTAGGTCAGCCTATCTTTTTCCGACTCATATTTTAAGGTTATGATGAACGTGTGAATGACTATGAGATGTGGATCTCATTTTAGGTAACATATGCAAATTATTTTCACTAAAATCAGGTTATTTTATGTATTTCCAATTTCGTCTGGCG
Source organism: Protaetia brevitarsis (assembly GCA_004143645.1). Classification (NCBI taxonomy): domain Eukaryota; kingdom Metazoa; phylum Arthropoda; class Insecta; order Coleoptera; family Scarabaeidae; genus Protaetia; species Protaetia brevitarsis. The sequence continues at coordinate 1,590,291 of RXPK01000212.1, forward strand.
ATTAGCCAAATCTCTATAGTAAAACGATTATAAAGAGTGAATTATAGAAACAATTTTTCCATTTCAGGATGCTGCGTGGGCGCCACCGCTCGGCCAGAACCTCCAGCCGGGTACCAACAGATCCGGGGCCCTCTTCAAATGTCCCATGACCGATGATGGAGAGTGCATCCAGATCGAGACCGACGGAAGAAGGCGTAAGTTTCGACCTTCCAATCTTAATAAACGCACATACCTAAATACATACGTTCTTGTACAATTTCGTGAATTTAGAAACGACTACCTATTATATATTATTCTTAGATTAGCGTAGCGACTCACCAAATTTAAATGTAATTTCCCGTTTATTAGGTGTTAGAGGAGAGAGAGCTAGCTAGCTATTGATCGTACAACTCTCATTACATTATAAACGCGGGAAATAGATATAACATAGACGTGTGGGTGTTAAATATGTAAAGTAAGGGGCTTTCGATATACACGGTTAGAATGCACAATCGGTTCTGTAGGGAAGGCGCCTGTGGCGATGTGCAGTGCGATTAACCTCCTGCATTGTTTTGTTTTATTTACGCGGTTGAGCACAGCCGACGCCGATTAATACTAATAAAAATGACTAGGAGATATGGTTGACACATTGTTTTCGCATTGACTTAGGCCGGGAGATAAGCTAGATTATTCTATAATCTATAATGGAGAATTGTAACGATCAACAGCGCTATTTTCTTATTTTCATTTATACTATAGATGTTTTATATTTATAATACAGGTTTAGGTGCCCTATAGACACATCATAGATGCTGTAAAATATTTTTTTTAGATATACATACATACATAAATAACAAGGGTATTATACGATATCATTTTATCGATTCTTATATCATTTAACCTCGTCCATAGGTTTCAAAGACAAATCCATCAATCATAATAATACATGTTTTTTGTTTGGTTTAATTTCTCCGAAGTACTAAATTTTTTTTTGAAGCCTAAAAATTTTTTTGAAGTTCTAATCACGGCCTGGGTAGTGGAAAATGATTGTTTTTTTTTCTGTTTTCTTTTTTCGGGAAACATTCGACCGGTACAGAGGCATCTGGGCGATACATATGTAAGTCGTGGTCACAGCAATCCAACGTGCTACCGACAACACCAAGACACATTTTGGTGGTGCTCACACCTGTCTTTTGGTTTGTGTATGACGCGTAAATATTGGCTTCTCCTTTGCTTGGCCCGCTTCTCTATTTTAGTGGCTAGTTTATTAATTAGGATTTTGGGCGGAATGCGGGCGCATGTGCTCTTCAATTTTATTTTTTTAACGCTTGCTCTATTTCTACGATTTAGTAGATGAAAATCGGGTGGTGGTTGAATTTGTAAATATAACTGTAAATATATGTGTAATATACAACGGAAACCAATTAAAAATTGTAAAGTTACATTTTAAATTTCGCGCTTTTTTTATATTAAATTGCAATGAATGTTAATTACGCAGATTGGTATTGTTTTTCGCGTTGAAAAAACTTTAAACTTCGATTATGTTTCTAAGTGTAAATCGAGGTAATTTAACAACAAAATATAGGTAAGGATAGCGAAAAGTTAAAACAGGAAGGGTCACTTATTACAAGCCCTTTTGATGTCGCTAGAGAAATGACTGCTGGTGTTACTTATACAGAAGTCTCACCGAACTAGGTCATTCGGTTTTTCTGTTGAACTTTTAGTACGAATTTGATTTTCAAACTTGCAGTGTATATTATTTTTTATAATAACCTGTTATCTATTTTTGCATTATTTCGCTTTCATATCGGAGATATCTACGTTGTAAGTTTTTGAGTAGCATTTATAGGTATAATTACTTATTATGCCTTGATGAAGGATGATATTACTTTTACATTAATTTTTCCATTACAGTGGATTGTTTTTTAATTTTAACTATAAATTTACAATTAACGTACCTTCTAGTTTGCAATAATCCTAATAGCCAAACTTAAATTTCCCGCCACAATTTTTAGTGAATTCAACGTAAAGGCATTAAAATAACTACTAATGTACTACAAAATAGTGGGTTATTTTATGTTTCAACGTTGTTAAGTTACTAAGAACAATTGCGGGAAATTTAAATTTGGCTATTAGGGAATTCATTTGTCATCATTTTAATTGATAATTCATTACACTCTAGGGTAATTTCTAGTCTTAAAGTTGTACCTTTTATTATTCATAAGTTTATTATTCATAAGTACTGCCTTCCTTTCGCGGGCTTTCTGTTTGACAGTTAGTCTTGTTAACCTTATCATCTCACGTGGTTCTATATCTTTTGCTGTGGGTTGAATGAATTAATTATTATCTTTTAACTATATATTTTACAACGCTTTCAACGTTTGTCCTTTTGTAAATTATTACAGTCTTAATGAATGTATTATTTACTAAAATGTTATGTTCTTTTTGGAGAAACTTGTCCTTTGATGAAGCTGAAAATATACAGCGAAAGCTTAGATACATGTAAATAATTAAGGAATCGTCTTTTCATCAATCCTTGGCTGCTTTTCCCATTATTTCATTTTAATTTCGACCTTTGTCCTAATGATTAATGTAGTGCGTTCTCTATAATTATAAGGCATTTACTATTAGTAGAAAAACTAGTAAAACATTAGATACCTGAAACATAAATACTTAGATAGGTTAAGTAAATAAATGTGTTGTAAGAAAAAAAAACTCATTTTATTTACTTGGAACTTGGAATTTAGGCATATTTTTAGTAATTTTATGCAGGAAATGCTAACCCTAACGGCCAAATATTTCCCGCCACTATTTTTAGTAACTTCAACGGTAAAGGCATTAAAATAACTGTCAATGTAGTACAAAATAGTAGGTAATTTTATGTTTGAACGTTGAAGTTACTAAAAATAGTGGCGGGAAATTTAAATTTGGCTATGTGGGAAGTATCAAAAAAATAGGTATACCAAACCCTAACCCCTAATAAATCGATGTAGAATTTTGCGCTGCATTCAATGCTGTAGTAAAAAGTACCATGTTCCATTTGAAAGAAAGAAGTTTTGTTGGCTTAAATGTACCCACATTGGAGATACGTTTTTGTACAGCCTGTACGTGATTGCAGTTATAACACCTTATACCTACGTCTTTGTAGTTACATCGACTTTAGTAGAACCACACTAAATATCTGATACCTCATGAAATATATAATTTTATTTGAAAGAGTACAAACGTCAAATTCAACAAAATTTAAAATATCTCAAAAAACGGTTACGTTTAAGGATAGGGAACCCTAACATAATAAACTAGTTACAAATGACTCGGTAAATTCTTCGGACTGATGAAAATCGCAACATTCCATTTAAAATAAGAAAGTCGATATTATCAACACCCTGTATACCGAAAGTGTTATAAAGTTGAAAATATTTTCCTCAAATAGATCATAGTAGGCTATGATTACACTGCAAGTTTCAAAATCAAATTCCCACTAGAACATGAAAAAAAAAAGTTCAGTCGTGGACCAGCCTGTATAATAAAAAAATTACCACGGTTATTAATAATTAAGAGTAAGAAAACAGCATCAAACAAACCAAATATCGGTAAGCTGAATTAGAAATTGAAATCACTTCACTAAAGGTGGATCCTCATACACGCGAATTAGCCAATTTTTTTCGGCGAAACAGTTCCTATTGGTAAAAAAATATTTAAAAACGAATTGGCGCGAAATTTTCACGAACATTTTAAGATTTGGCGATGTCGTAAAAATATTTAATATAATTTAACTTTAAGCGAATATTGTCATGCTGTCTTTGTTGTACATTTGGATAGTCTTTTATTTATTCAGCTAATTTCATTACGATTACAGTTGTAATCATGGATTGCGGTTATGTTGTTCTTATAATCATGGATCTATAATATGATACATCCATGCTTATAATACCATACGAGTTTTCTCTAATCATCTTTAATGTAGAATTTATTTAATAAGATTAGGTTTATGGTAAGGATAAACTTTATTAAATTGCTATTTTGAATAGAAAAATTCGCGTGCATAGGAAGTGATAATTTTTTTGCACGATAAAATATTGCCATCTTAACATTCGCATTTCGCTTTTCGCGAGCATGGGGCTCCTCCTTTATTCTCAGTTATGTTGAATGAACGTGAAAATCGTGAAATCAACGTGTAAGAAGATTCAGAACAATGACAGCAGTGGCAGTGACGCTGTTTCTATAAATTGACAGTGCTGTCAGAATACGTCACTCGGTAAGAACTAACTGCCGTAAATTTGACGCAACGAAATAGCGATTCAAGTTCGCTGCTTGCAATGTTGTTTTAATAATAACTCGATCGTTATACATTTATTCTATACGCGTTGAAATGTTTGGCATAAATTACGCTGCAGTTTCATTATTTTCAAATCAGAAGTCAATCGCATTCCTCTCTCTTCATCCTAACGGCTTCCTATTCACTATAGTATTCACTGAATAAATTTGACGTAAACTGCCTATAGACACGTCAACGCTAGGCTTCATTTCACGGCCAACTGATGTGATGAAGAAGGTGATATGCGGTACCACAGTTTCTTGAAGAGAAGTTTACACAAGTTTCCATCGCGATGCAAATACATACATACAAATGTAATATAATGACTTGACTTCCAGCGATCTTTTTTTTTGTATTTAGGGAGAGAAACTGAAGCCGCATTACCAATAAGGGCCCGACCACAACAAACAAACTCGGGCCTATATACGATCACCCAAAGTTATTTTGGAAACGCTCTATAACCCAGACAGATGCGCGCACATGGTATGGTGCGTCTGTATAAGGGTGTCTCTCGCGTGGCTGGGTTAATTTTAAAAGAAATGATCGGTGTTATTCGAATGCCGTATATACGCGTTTATGTCGTGACTGACTGAGTATAGAAGTGGGTGTCATCATTTTAGAACGGCGTGCGGTCTTTTAAAGCGACTGTAAAGAAAAAAAAAAAATGAGACAGAATAAGAAAGGATGCGATATCTGAAATAGGTTTTAGTTTTGAGGATATGAAAAAATTAAATCTATGTTTACTCGACCTGCTAACTATTTTATCACGACCTTCGGAATTTAAAATAGATTCACATTTAAAAAAAAAATTAGCGTGGGATTAGATATCTAGCGCGTGTGCAATAAATATCTCTAACCGTGAACTGTACAGCCTGATGATAAAATATGGAACAGATTCCTGATTCTTCTATTTTTATTCTCGAACGCCATCTTGTGACATAAAAATAAATCTCTATAGTTTTTTTTTGGTTCTAATAGTTTTCTATACACAGTGTTGTCCACTAATAAGTGTGCAAATAATGGGAATTTTCTTCATTAGTTGCGCCATTGTAAAATAAATACAGCCAAACTTTGATGCATGCTTGACATCTAGACTGGGCACAGTTAAACTGTCTTATAAAGCCAATTTAGCTTACAGGCAGACCAAGAAATATGAAAATCGCTTAAAGTGTTGTTAAAATTAGTTGTTTAGAATTAAAAAATGCACCTAAATAGCGTGGTAATAAAAGTCACGGCCTGCAAAAATAAAAAATGTTTATTTAAACATTTAGAAAAATGAATTAGGAGAATTTTTAGATAACATGGCATTGCAGCAAATTAAGTACAATTATTGTAGTTAATTAAATGTAATTATTATGTTTAAATTATATTATTTTTTTCCCAAACCTAGCCCACACTTTTGTAAGCAGGTTCCATGATCTAAACATTATTATTTTAGCGAAGTTTCCTACCCATATAGTTACGTTCAATAGATATATGTGTTACAGCCATTATTGTAGAGATGGCGCTTCTCCTATTTCACTCAAACACGGTCGTAAAATGTTGATTTAGTGCATTTACCAGAAAAATATTGGATACCGGCGTACGAGAATTCCAACGTCACATATGCAGAACAAAATAAATTAATGAGATCAAAACTTCTCAAATTAAGGACCCTTTATTTCCTGATCCAACAATCCAGTTTTATTGTACGCGAAATCCTACTGAAAATTCGTTATTGCATTTGCGGCAAGCAATATGCAGTTTATGCTCCTTTTATAGTTAGGTTATGTCAACAAATTGTGCAACAAACTACACATTATCCCCTAATAGCCAAATTTAAATTTCCCGCCACAATTTTTAGTGAATTCAACGTAAAGGCATTGAAATAACTATTCACATAGTACAAAATGGTGGGTAGTTTTATGTTTTGATGTTGAAGTTACTGAGAATATTTGCGGGAAATTTAAATTTGGCTATTAGGGATGTTTCAAAAAAAAAACACATTATACAGTAAATAACTATTCACAACTAGGTATATTAATTATAGCGCAACAGCGTAGTTAATTTGTACACAAAATCTTAATGTTAGTTCACTACACACAGATTTGTAGTAGTAGCTAAAATACTTCTAAACAACTAACTGTAATAACATTTTGCTGTATTCTTCGAAATGAGGGTACTTTATTCTCATGCGATTTTCATATTTCTAAGAGCCGTTTTACACGTACGAGAATTTTTACATAAATCATACCGAAAATTATCTCGAAAATTTTGGTGAGAATTTTTCTAAGAAATTTTGTCGCAGTCATTTTACACAGGAATAAATTTTAACCGGAATTTTCACGATATTTGTTATTGTAAGCATAGAAATCCTAAACAAATAGCAGTTAACCGATAAACCAGCAAAATATGGATCATAATTGTTTAGATTTAGGTTACAACTTAGAAGTGCAAATGGAAGTAACCTTATTCCTGTGTAAAACGATTTGAAAGTGTCGCGACAAAATTCTTAGGAAAATTCTCACCAAAATTTTCGGGCTAATTTTTGTTGTGATTTATATAAAAATTCTCGTACGTGTAAAACGGCTCTAAGCTAATTAAAACAGTCTAAGTGTACCCAGTCTAGATTTCAAGCATGCATAAACGTTCGGCAGTATTTATTCTACAATTGCGCAACTAATAAAGAAAATTCTCATTTGTTGGACACTTAAGTGGATCACACTGTATATATATTTTTTATTGTCAATACTTAATCTTATTTTATTTTTTAAAGTTAGTGTTTATTTTTCCTACGTAATTGTTTTGTGTCAAACCGCAGAAATACTAAAATAACATTTCCCTCAGCTTTATAGCTTCCAAATCAAATCTTCCCTTCGAAAAAATAATTTACATTCCATCTATCGAAGCTACATATTATATCGAATCGATCCAATTACAATAAAAGACCAGTAGGAAAGACGGTAAACAAAACAGCTGAATAACAATGACGCGCGCACTTACATACATCGCGACTAGTAGAAAAAAATATACGATCGAGTTGTGTGCTACACGTAAACAATGGACGATCGGAAACATCTGGCAAACCGTGCCGTTTCGACTGAAGTAATAAAAAAAAAGTGTGGTTTTACGTGTATTTATTGTATTGTATATGTGTGGCGTGGAATACCGACATGCATATGCATAGGAGGATTGAAAATAGGAGATATAAACGAGAGAGGGAAAAAATGACGAAGGTCATCGGACGAACTGCCCGCAAACAGGTTGCATGCGTGCAGTTCTCTGTAAGTGTATGAGACTTATTTAAAATTGCGACATGAACGGAACTTTGTAGGAAGAGAAAAAAAAATAAATAAATGTGCTGCCACGCAGTGATGCCAATAGTATAGAGTTAAAATCCCCAGAAACCATCGTAAAAATTTACTTGGATTTCCTTTCCATAATTCCATAGCATAGATTTTTCTAAATTTCTCATTGCTTTTGTTAAAGTCGTTTAATTCTTCACTACCTAAACTTTTACAACAATCAATTTTTAGAAGAAAAATTGTATTCTCGCTAATTGAGCATGGAATGTGTGTAACCGTTATTTTTAGCGCGAATTATCATATCTGCCCACTGAATCTGGTCTTATGATCAATAATTTTTGTATAATATAAATATATTAATTTAATTTTCTGATATTTGTAAGTATTCTAAACAGTGCATTTCATTGTCGAAACTAAAGCGTTATAAGTATTAGTGTTTGAATAATTTTCAACCGTGTTTGAAACCGTTCCAGGAGTAGTTAGAGATGTGTTTGGCGATAGTGGGGGTAACAGCTGTCAAAATTTAACGTATTGTGAAATGAAAGTGACATAAATAGCTGTTAACCCTAATAGCCAAATTTAAATTTCCCGCCACTATTTTTAGTAAATTCAACATAATGACATTAAAATAACTATTGATGCTGTACAAAATAGTGGGTAGTTTTATGTTTCAACGTTGGAGTTACTAAGAATAATTGCGGGAAATTTAAATTGGGCTATAAGGGAATTGTATTTGCAGTTTATTTTGCGGAAATATAAACAAATAAACACGAATAAGACTCACATGATAACTCACAAATAACAATAATTATATAGAAGGAGCAAATGCCGTTCACCTATAACAAAAGAAGCTGTTCTGCTATAAGACTGTTAAAAATAGATAAATAAAATTTTATATTTTAAGGTTGGTAGCATAGATCTTAAGCTAAGTTACTGACGTGTTCTGTATTTCTAGTTCCGCTTTTTTTTTCCTAGCTCTAGTGCTGTATCCGTCATGTTGAAACTAACCGATTTTATCTAAAGTTCGATACTTGTAACTACTCTTTGTATCAAAGTGATTTTCAATTAAACTATTAAACACTGTTATCACGTATTTCAAATCCCGACAACAAAGACCGTTTGCATCGATGTAAAAATGCATATCCATTTCAGAAAAACTGTACTATCATTGATCGAAATACTAGATTGGATATTAGAAGAATTGTGTATTACAGATCACGAGTATAATATGACCTTGTAAGATTGGTTACCTACCTAACATAAATTTAGATTATATAGCGGAAATTCGCCTAAAATTTCTCTTTATTTAATCTAGGGAATAAATCCCTGATTTGGCATCACTGCTGGCATGTGTGTTTCTCCCCGCATTTTCTGTAAAAACTACCAACTGTTAAAAAACAAATTATGTTTACGTTAAGCAACGAAAGTATAAATCCATATCTTTTACCAAGACGTTATTACTTTTCGCAGCAACCAGACTGCGCAAACCCATTCAAGTAATAATAAAAATAAAAAAACAAAACACGGCTAGTATAAATCATAAACAACACTTCACAAATCCAACTGCGTGAGAGACCGTTATATAAACACGAGTTTTAAATAAACAAACTCTCTGCAACAGTCGGCCTACTTTATTTTAGCAGTAAAGATTCGAGTGCGCCGTAATTCCGAGAAAATCCATCAAGATTCGTATAATAATCTCTATAACCTATAACATACTTCTCTGTGTATATTTGTACTCCTTTAGAAATAATATTCTTGCCCGTCGTTTTTCCTAAAATGTTTATACACGCCTCGATCCTATGGATCTTATCGCTTTAATAATACGCATCAAATTGACTCTTCAATATGAACGGATTGCTTAACTATTAACTTTAATAAGAAGTTAAAACTGTCAAATTCACAAATGATAAATCAAGGTTCAAATGGATTTTTTTCTTCTATTTATAATACGATCTGGTTAATGTCTGATGTAAAACGTTATTTATGTAGTCTGAAACATATATTATTTTATACATAGGCTGTGTAATATCGATTTAAAATGTTGACTTTTATAGGTTAGGTTGTGTTATAACTCGTTAATGGTCACCTTATTTGGTTACATTATATTTGTTAAAAATACAACAGAAATATAAAACAACACGTGGATATATAGCAATAATATTTAATAAAAACTATTTCTACATGTTTTTTTTTAACGCGTATTTAATTGTCATTCGTCAATTTCTACAGTGCCGCCAAAAGTTATACAGAATTGTCAAATTTTACTTACTGCGCCTGAACAGCGTAACATCATTTATGTTTACTTTCGAGTACTTTCATTAAATATGGTGTAAAGCGGTGTAAAATACTGTGGTGTAAATATGTATTTAGTCCATTGGGTATGTACCTATGCTTATTTTGCATGTTATATAACTGATTGCATGCTTTGAACAGTAGTGTAGTAAATACTAACAACTTGGCTTTAAACATTAATGCAATAATAACCAATAAGATAACAAACAGTATAATATTACTGTAATTACTTATTATACATAAGATGACATACATTTTTTTATATATATTAATCTAACAAAGTCGCCTAAACATGTCAAAAAGTTAAATAAATCGTTGTCACATTGAATTCATATCATTCAATTTAATTTTGAGGTTAAGGTTAGTAAATTGCACAGAAATCACTAAAATAACTATTTTTATTATTTTAATTTAACAGTCTGCTTGAAGTTACATATTTACTACCAACTTTGTATTAAATTTAAATAATCATTAAACGAAATAATCACGATTTTCCGCTTTAAATAATAATATTATAAACTACAACAGCAAAACCTTCTTCGGCAAGGCAATCGTTGATATTCAATACGAGATAATCGCAGAATAATATTGAGGACGCGTTTCACATGTTATTGGCGACTATTAATATATAAATAACTACACAACATTAAACATCACGACATCATCAATAATATAAATTATTAATCAAACGTATCACGTATTATAATAACTTATTACAAGCCTACTTATCTGTGGTAGTTAAAATTAACAATATCGTTGTTAATAATAATAATAATAATACATTTATTAATTATATATTTGGACTTTCATAGCTTCTTAGTGTAATAATTTTTAATCAAAAATTAATCAGCGCAGCCTAATAACATCATCTATTAATAATATAATCATTTTTTGGTGTCTTTTTCTGCTAATCTGGTACTACGACAAATTGAGACCACATACTTCCAGTAGGAATGTGTTCCGAATTTTGGAGCGTGTAAAACAGATGTTAAACACATAATACAAAAAAAATATATGTAAAGTATTTATAGGTATTCAGAAAGAATGGCTGCTATCCAGAAGACGGCCGTATACTTAGATCTCATTGGGTTTTTATTGCATTTGGCGAAAGCGAAGTATATAATTTAGTTTTGCCGTGTTGAGAGTTTCGAGAGAGGATTGTTTATTTATTTTTGTTTTGTATATATTTTGACAGCTTGTTTTTATTTACATTGTATGTTCCTCTTTGGAGATGAAACCCTTTTTTTTATTAGAATTTTGCACTTTGTTTGCAATTTTGATTAGGAAGCAAGTACAGGATAATTATTTCTAATATTATTATAAAAGTAACAAACTCACACATATAATAATAACATATAAACTTAATAATATTCAAGAATTATTTTGTATTTGCTTTTTTTTTTTTGATTTTACGACACTAACACCATCTATACGTAAATAGCGAAAGGTTCGATTCCGATTTTTTTTTACTGCATTTCTTGTTTGTGCGTTGGTAGGATATTCAAAAATTGTTTGACGTTTCTCTTTGAAATCCGATCGAATCTTTCTGTTAACGAAGCGTACGCGTTCTAATAATGATTCGTCTCTGTTTTCCCTCTTCGAAAAATAGCCGATTATGAGGATTACGGGGATGAAACAGAGGAAACCAGCTCCTCGTTATTGCCACCCGGCCCAGACGAGATAAAAGACGGGCAATGGCTGGGAGTTAACGTAAGATCCCAAGGTCCTGGTGGCAAGGTGATGGTTTGTGCCCATCGTTACATTACAGGTGTTAATCTGAACGACATTCATCCCGGACTGGGATTGTGCTACACGCTGAACGAGACCTTCAAATGGGAGACACAGCACGAGCCCTGCAGGGGCAGACCTAGTGAGAGGTAATTCGATGAAGTTTCATCAAATACTATTATAGAAAAAAGGGATCTATTCGTAATAATAATTTGGTTCACTTACAAATGTGATTTTTTTTTCCAAATTCTGTTCGGTAAAAAATCCTGTTGTAGCCAAATATTTTTACTAAGAATGTAAACGGATTTTTAATATTCTTATAACTGATAGTCCACCTACACCTTGTGTTTTTACTTATATCTCTTTGGCGTGCCTTTGTCTCTTTAATTATTACCAACAGAATCTTTGACTCATTTTTTTTTTTATTTTTATCATTAGTTTTGAAAAGTTTAATTATTAAAATCTTAGTGGCGCAGTCTGGATACATATTAAACCAGTAACCAGTTTCGTGGACTTTGTACGACATCATCAGACCTACATCTAAGACATCCATAAATAACAATAATTTCTACATTGTTGTATATAAATTAATTAAAATATTGAAAGAATTGTCAAAAAGAGCAAAATATGTTGTGATGTAAAAAGTGAAGTAATGTTAAAATGATAATATTATTGAATTTTGAAATGAACGTAAAATAAAGAAGTTTGAATGAATTGATGTAGATCAATTGAATAGTAAAGAGAAAAAAATAAATAGTAAAACGGACAAAATATTAACTATAAAATGCCAGTGACAGAGCGGAAAACTAGGCCGTGTCACACCGAGGGACGATAACGGTTACTAGTTGCGTAGAAAGTAGATGGCTGTCGTGTCACCCCTAAAGACGACTACGATCTCTAGTTGAACGGGCTACGGAAGATTCCCCCTAGGTAATAATAATAATAATAATAGTAATTCGGCATTTATTTGGAATAAAACAATTACAAATAAGGTCATTAAAATCAAACATGTGTTACATTTGTCAAATATATATGTAAAAAAAAAAAACATACAAAGCCTATGGCAAGTCAATTTTTCACAAATATTCAAGTACATATAGATGTAAAAAACAAATGTTATATATATAACACACAAAAACAAACTGAGTGTAGGTGTCTTAGGCTCTACTTATATATTTACGACTACTTATTTACTATTTACTACTTTATAATACGACAAGGAACGGCTACGATCTATAGTCAGAGGAAAAGCGGAAAAACTAAGGCGTGTCACCCCGACAACAGTCTCTAGTTTCGTAGAAAATAGACGACTATGTTGTGTCGCCCCTGAAGACTACAGCGGTCTCTGGTTGAACGGGCCACAGAAGACCCCCTGATTGACACGACAGGGGACGGCTACGATCTATAGACGGAGGAAAAGCGGAAATCAAGGCCGTGTCACGCCGAGGGACGACGACGATCATTAGTTGCGTAGAAATCAGATGAATATGTCGTGTCAGCCCTAAAGATGACCACGATCTCTAATTGAATGGGCCACGGAAAGTTCCCCTTGGGTGACACGACAGGGGAAGGGTGCGATCTATGGCCGGAGGAAAGGCGGAAAACTAAGGCGTGTCGCCCCGACAACAGTCTTTAGTTTAGTAGAAAATAGATGACTATGTTGTGTCACCCCTAAAGACGACGACGATCTGTGGTTGAACGGATCACAGAAGACTCTTCCTGGGTGACACGATTGGAAACGACTACGATATATAGTCGGAGGAAAAGCGCAAAACTGGTTAGTGTCATCTCTAAGAACGACAACGATTTCTAATTGAACGGGCCACGGAAAACTAGACTGTATCATCCCGAGGAGACGACAACAGTTTTTACTTGTGTAGAAAATTGATGACTAAAAACGAATATGAGCTCTAGTTGGACGGATCTCTAAAAACTCGACAGGAAACGACTATGGTCTGTAGCCGGAGCAAAAACTGGGAGTAAGCCGTGTCACCCTGAGGGACAACAGTCACTAGTTGCCTAGAAAACAGGTGGCTATGTCGTTTTACTCTATGGGACGATTTCTAATTGAACGGGCCACGGAAGACTGGACCGTGTCAGCCCAAAGGACGACAACAGTCTGTAGTTGTGTAGAAAATAGATGACTATGTCGTGTCACCCCTAAAGACGACAATGATCTCTAGTTGAATCGACACGGAAGAATTAATAAATACGCGTGTTGGCAAAACAATGAAATAACAAATTAATAAAAACTGTCGTAATGCTATCAAAATTATAGGACAATCAATTAGAGGAAATTAGAATTTATAAAGAATAAATTCTCAACTCAAACTGAATACTAACGATATAGAGATTTTCCTAAAAAACGACATGTTACTTTTTTTTTAAATATATATGTATGTGTGATTTTAATTATTTTTTATACACAGTACTAATAGTTATTTATGGATGTCTTAAATCTAGGACTGGTAATGTGGTAAAAAGGATCCACGAAACTAATGGTTTGTAATAAGTATTAAAAATAATTTGTGGATTTGGCTAATTTTTTTTTTACTTTCTTTTATCGATGTTTTTATTTATTTCAACGAAATACATAGACGTATCTCAACGGGACAATATTGACTGGGTATATGATGCCTTTCAGAGCTCACGAACAATTTGGAATTTGTCAAGCCGGCACCAGTTTGGCAATTCTAAAGGACGGCACCGCACTCATGGGTTCACCAGGACCTTACACTTGGAGAGGCACCGTATTTGTCCAGTCGATCGTCGGCACTTTCTTGCAACGGGACAAAAACGTATATTTAGGCCCGTTGGAAGATACACCGGAACCCATCGACAAGTACAGTTACTTGGGTATGTTACCCTATTTTCATATCATATTAACAGAAATATAATAACATAATCTGATCCCATTCAAGGAATGAGTGTTACCGGCGGCAAAGTTCCTAAGTAAGATCTTACATCGTACGCTGCGGGAGCTGCCTAGATCTCACCATCACCGGCAGGTTCCTTTTCAAACAAGCTTAGCAGCGATAAGCCGATGAAACATCGCCCTGATCAATCGATGGAGAGCAGTTTGCTTCCAGTTTCGGATATGAAATCCTAAGCGCTGATCTTAATAACGACGGGTATGGGTATATTTATTTAACTTTAACGCTGATTCTATCGGATTTATCGCTTTAGCTATGACGATTTGGTCGTGGGAGCGCCGTTCTACTTCAACAGGACGCACGGCGGAGCCGTATATGGTAATTTAAGACGTCAGAGATTGCAAAATGGGGGCCTACGAATGTGATAATCAAACGCTGTACGGATTTTCGAGTCGAGATTCGGCTTCTCGATGAACCGCTTGGGTGATCATCAACAAGGATGGAATACACGGACATCGCTATAGGAGCCCTTACGAGGAGGGGCGCCATTAATTTAGTTTAGCGGGAAGAACGGGCTTAATTCGAAGCATTCACAGGTAAGAACGCCCATTCGGTATTTGGTTGTAATTTCGCATAAGAACCGCTGATTCGGGGATTATTTACGTGTAGTACACTAACGAAAAAATAGTGTTTTGTTAGATGCCTATTCTTTATTATTTTTGACGAAATGAAGAGAAGTATCAAAAAACAAATCTATTTAATGTTCAACGTATGTCAAAAAATAATAACGGAGAAGAATGTTCTGAAAGAAGATCGATTTCCCTCAATGCTGACGCCGTTTTCTGAATAGATAATACTTAATAAGCAGTAGTGAAAATAATTACAAAATGTTTTTATTATTTTTGTGAAAATCAACAGTGGACCAAATGTTAAATGTTCTTTCTCATTTTTGTTGTTTTTTCCCCGTATATTGGCTGCTTTTGCGTTTAATAATATTTAATAACTTACAAGATTTTTTTTATACATAAATTATAGCAATTATTTCATATTCACATTTATTAGATATATTTAACCGTAAAAACAACTTTTGCTTGTATATTTTTATTAAGGTTAACGTTTTCTGACATAATTTGAAAATCACGTGTCCAAATTTTAAATATTAAAAAACTCAAACAACTAACATCAACTCTCTCGAGATAAATAATACACAATTGTTGGACTATAATTATTAACAACGCTTATCGGACAAATCAGCAACGGTTTACACTCGCTCGATTCTAGATCTTTCGAAATAAATGCCCAAGCTGAACCTACGGTAGAAAGATAGAGAGAGTACTACCCCGTTGGACGGACAGTGACCTACCGAAAACAAACGCTGTAATAAATCAGCAACGGTTTACACTTGCTCGATTCTAGATCGTTCGAGAAAAATGCCAGCTGAATCCCTACGGTGGAAAAAGAGGGAGAGAGAGTACTACCCCGTTGGACGGACAGTGGGACCTACCGAAAACAACGCTTTAATACGGGAATTAACCAACAGATGACGCGATTAGTATAGATTTCACATTTACCTTCCAATATCTAGATAAATAATACAGAAATTGTTGGACTATAATTATTAACAATGCTTATCGGACAAATGAGCAACGGTTTACACTCGCCCGATTCTAGGTCGTTCGAGAAAAATGCCAGCTGAAGCCCTTACGGTAGAAAGATAGAGAGAGTACTACCCCGTTGGACGGACAATGACTATCATAAAACAAAAGCCGTAATACTTGGAATAACCAAACAGATGACACGATTAATATAGATTTCACATTTGCCCTTCCAATCTCTAGATGAACAATACACAGATGTTGGACTATAATTAACTGATTCTCAGGATATAAACATTTGATTATTTAATGTTGCTTATAAAAGTATATCCAATTCCAAAAATGACGCTGCCATTGATGCAAACTGATCTTGTTACCAGTTTGCTTATATCTTTGACACAAGGCAACGAATTTACTTCCTAGTACAAAAGCTTGAACAATGGCGAGCACCGCGTGCGTTTCGGTAAAAAAAGTCTCTCGCCAAAGAATCCGAAGGCGTGCTAGATTAAAAGGGAAATGAATGAGGTCGAACGGGGTAAAATCAGCACGTGGGAATTAGGGGTATTTTCGTTTATCGACAAAAGTACTATTTTGATTAAAACGAATCTCGCCTCAACGCAAGCCACTGCGATGAGACCCTTTAGAAGTTAGGAGCACCGAACGGCCGAGATGACGTAAATCGTTCGCTATCAGTTTTAATTAGTTAAAGTCGCTAGCCACCTCAAGGCTTTATCGTGCATCTTTTATGCTAATATGTGTTGCCCAAGAAGCCTGTCGCTTTACGTTTATGAACAGAAATCACTTGGTTCGTGGCTGCACAAACTGGAATATATCTTTTTCTGAATACTTATTGTTATTTGAATGGCTCATGTGAATTTTAATTCGTATTGTAACGTTTTTCTATTCTTAAAAGTTGACAGGGTTAGCAAAATCACAGGCGTCATAATTAACTTAACTTGATTTATTGTCCCACTTTTAGAACCAATTAAGTAATAAATAAGATTAAAATAAACACTAAACTAAATCAACTCACTACTTATATTAAAAATCCTTATTAATTAAATCATTAATCACGCGAATACATCTAGGCCGTGTTTCCAGATTCAGAAGAATAATTCAGACTCTTCGATCCGGTACTGCCCTCTTCTTTCCTCTTTGGAACCTCGTACGTAAGGCCTTTCTTCCGCGATTGTTTTAGCGCAATCTAGAAGGCCGCCTATCGAAGCAATTTTAACAATTGGCGCTCGTCCCGTATTTCATTCGTTTGTAATTTCCACACAATAAGCTGCAAATACAATAATATAGCTACTAATGTCACTTTCATTTCACATCTCAGTTTTGACCGCTGTTACTCCCACTACGTACTCTAATACATACATTTTTAAAACCTTTATCGGGAGCGGTTTTCCAAACAAGGGGAGTATTTCGAATACTAATAACTATAACGTCTAATGTTGATAATAAAAACCGATTTTATTTTTTAATATGGTTTAAGAAGGCTTAGTACACAATGAAATAAAAATGAAATATTAGATTAGATACAATGAATAGAATAGATAGTTTATTTTTGCAGTGGTTTATAAATGGACTGAACGTCAGGTCAAGAACAAAATTTATAAATGTATATTTGAGGTTAGAATTCTCTATAATTGTTGGTCTATTCGTAGTAATATTTGTATACTAATTTTTTAATTTTGAAATTTTTTACGTTTTAATATGCGATGGAAATTTGTTATAGACTCAGGCAATTTATTCAAATGTTCTCACTTGAGTAGTCGATGCTTGGGAGCGATAATCTATTTAAACTTGTGAATCTCATTTGTAATTCATATCCTCGAAAAGTATTTGTTTTTAATAAGAGATAGCAATTCAAATGTAAAAACATATACAGTTAAAATTTAGTTGTTTGAAGAATCCTCTGCAGATAAAAAAGTTGTGCATTACGAAGACACTATAGACTCGGTAGATGGGTTGCCTACTAAAGACCCCCTCCATCGCAATTAATTTTTAATATAGTGTAATACAGCTTTCTCGTTCTGAATATTAAGCCATTGTTTCCAATGGGGAAATAAACATATATTATATAAATCAACGAATCAGTGTCCTATTTGGGTCTTTGGTATTTTTATATTATATTTAACGCAATCTCACAGAACAGTACCGATCTAAACGCAATAAGAACCTTCGGATATTCCCTAAGAGGCTTGGACTGAAATAAGGCTATCCGGACTTACTGGCGGCGCCTACAGCGAAGACATGTTCTATTGTATAAAACAACGATCATAGATACAAGATCGAAATCAATAAGTAAAGAGCTGAAAAACATCAATAGCAACAAAGTTGCGAAATGAACTCGTTCGAACTACACGTGATTCATTAATCACCTAAAACATTTCTATCGAATAAAAACCTCTATTTCAGTTTCTTTTACGTCCTGCTTCTCGATAATCAGCGAGCGACACAATTAAACGTTTCGGTCAATGAAAATCGAGGGAACCAATCGCTACCCGTCTAGAGTCTGGTTTAAGAGAACGCACGATCTCTATCATTCCTCCATGCGACATTGGTCCCGGGGAAAAATGCGAAGAAAGAGACCGTTATGTCCTTCGACGGGATACAGATATCTATCTCGATACGAGTGAGTTAATAAAAATAGGTGCAAAGCGATTATTATTATTATTATAACGTTTTTAACGAGTTTCAGTGACGTAACGAGCTGATGGGAACAACCGATCGCCGATACTCATCAAGTCGGTGACCGTTTTCGACGTCTTCCAGAAGGATTGCGGCGATGACGATATTGCCAGAGTAACTTGGGTTTTGAGTCGACTTTACCGCAGTTACAAGGTGAGTTCTTGATTGTGTAGAGTGCGTTTTGAGTGAAGAATTGGAAAGAGGTGGCCAAAACTTTAAAGTTGAAAGAAACGCACGCTACAACAAGAAAAGGGTTCTCCGAGGAACGTTATTTGGTCCACTGTTGCTTATAAATATACCAAAGATATTACCTGTAAATATTGTAACGGGGTTAACGTATTCGCAAATGATACTTCCATCTTAGCAAGACTCAATAATAGAGATAGCATCCGCTAGCAACTGACAGTGCATCTGCCCTCAGAGAAGCCCGCGAATGCTTTAAAAACAACATACTGCGGATGAACACTGTAAAAAAAAAACAAAAAGATTTTATTAATAATAAAATCGATCATAAAAAAAAAATCCAATGGGTTTAAATCAAGGGGAACGAGACAGCCATTGACGTGTTCGTTGACGAGACCTATCTTATCTGTTTAAAAGTTTTTGCAGATGCATTTCTTACGCAACACAAATGGAAGTAAAAGGCGTCCATTTGTTGAGAAAAATGCACTTCAGGTTAGGTTCGTCTCTTACTACGGAAAAAATTTGAATTTTTAAAAAACT